>JAHLWY010000192.1:0-20728 GCA_020002185.1 Paraescarpia echinospica
ACACGGTAATCATAATATCCTGCAGCTACATGGGTATGGTGCTTCTTGACCTTCAACAGGCTTTTGACACGGTAACCGTAAGATCCTGCAGCTACATGGGTATGGTGCTTCTTGACCTTCAAAAGGCTTTTGACACGGTAACCGTAAGATCCTGCAGCTACATGGGTATGGTGCTTCTTGACCTTCAAAAGGCTTTTGAAACGGTAACCATAAAATCCTGCAGGTACATAGGTATGGTGCTTCTTGACCTTCAAAAGGCTTTAGACACGGTAACCATAAGATCCTGCAGCTACATGGGTATGGTGCTTCTTGACCTTCAAAAGGCTTTTGACACGGTAACCATAAGATCCTGCAGGTACATAGGTATGGTGCTTCTTGACCTTCTAAAGGCTTTTGACACGGTAACCATAAGATCCTGCAGGTACATAGGTATGGTGCTTCTTGACCTTCAAAAGGCTTTTGACACGGTTACCATAAGATCCTGCAGGTAGATAGGTATGGTGCTTCTTGACCTTCAAAAGGCTTTTGACACGGTAACCATAAGATCCTGCAGCTACATGGGTATGGTGCTCCTTGACCTTCGAAAAGCTTTTGACACGGTAACCATAAGATCCTGCAGCTACATGGGTATGGTGCTTCTTGGCCTTCAAAAGGCTTTTGACACGGTAATCATAATATCCTGCAGCTACATGGGTATGGTGCTTCTTGACCTTCAAAAGGCTTTTGACACGGTAACCATAAGATCCTGCAGCTACATAGGTATGGTGCTTCTTGACCTTCAAAAGGCTTTTGACACGGTAACCATAAGATCCTGCAGGTACATAGGTATGGTGCTTCTTGACCTTCAAAAGGCTTTTGACACGGTAACCATAATATCCTGCAGGTACATAGGTATGGTGCTTCTTGACCTTCAAAAGGCTTCTGACACGGTAACCATAAGATCCTGCAGGTACATAGGTATGGTGTTTCTTGACCTTCAAAAGGCTTTTGACACGGTAACCATAAGATCCTGCAGGTACATGGGTATGGTGCTTCTTGACCTTCAAAAGGCTTTTGACACGGTAACCATAAGATCCTGCAGGTACATAGGTATGGTGCTTTGACCTTCAAAAGTCTTTGACACGGTAACCATAAGATCCCGCAGCCACATAGTAGGTATGGTGCTTGACCTCAAAAAGGCTTTGACACGGTAATCATAATATCCCGCAGCTACGGGTATGGTGCTTGACCTTCAAAAGCAGCTTTGACACGGTAACCGTAAGATCCTGCAGCTACATAGGTATGGTGCTTCGACCTCAAAAAAGGCTTTGACACGGTAATCATAATATCCTGCAGCTACATGGGTATGGTGCTTCTTGACCCTCAAAAGGCTTTTGACACGGTAACCATAAGATCCTGCAGCTACATAGGTATGGTGCTTCTTGACCTTCAAAAGGCTTTTGACACGGTAACCATAAGATCCTGCAGCTACATAGGTATGGTGCTTCTTGACCTTCAAAAGGCTTTTGACACGGTAACCATAAAATCATGCAGCTACATAGGTATGGTGCTTCTTGACCTTTAAAAAGGCTTTTGACACGGTAAACATAAGATCCTGCAGCTACATGGGTATGGTGCTTCTTGACCTTCAAAAGGCTTTTGACACGGTAACCATAAGATCCTGCAGGTACATAGGTATGGTGCTTCTTGACCTTCTAAAGGCTTTTGACACGGTAACCATAAGATCCTGCAGGTACATAGGTATGGTGCTTCTTGACCTTCAAAAGGCTTTTGACACGGTTACCATAAGATCCTGCAGGTAGATAGGTATGGTGCTTCTTGACCTTCAAAAGGCTTTTGACACGGTAACCATAAGATCCTGCAGCTACATGGGTATGGTGCTCCTTGACCTTCGAAAAGCTTTTGACACGGTAACCATAAGATCCTGCAGCTACATGGGTATGGTGCTTCTTGGCCTTCAAAAGGCTTTTGACACGGTAATCATAATATCCTGCAGCTACATGGGTATGGTGCTTCTTGACCTTCAAAAGGCTTTTGACACGGTAACCGTAAGATCCTGCAGCTACATGGGTATGGTGCTTCTTGACCTTCAAAAGGCTTTTGACACGGTAACCATGCGATCCTGCAGCTACATGGGTATGGTGCTTCTTGACCTTCAAAAGGCTTTTAACACGGTAACCCTAAGATCCTGCAGCTACATGGGTATGGTGCTTCTTGACCTTGAAAAGGCTTTTGACACGGTAACCATAAGATCCTGCAGGTACATAGGTATGGTGCTTCTTGACCTTCAAAAGGCATCTGACACGGTAACCATAAGATCCTGCAGGTACATAGGTATGGTGCTTCTTGACCTTGAAAAGGCTTTTGACACGGTAACCATAAGATCCTGCAGGTACATAGGTATGGTGCTTCTTGACCTTCAAAAGGCTTCTGACACGGTAACCATAAGATCCTGCAGGTACATAGGTATGGTGCTTCTTGACCTTCAAAAGGCTTCTGACACGGTAACCATAAGATCCTGCAGGTACATAGGTATGGTGTTTCTTGACCTTCAAAAATCTTTTGACACGGTAACCATAAGATCCTTCAGGTACATAGGTATGGTGCTTCTTGACCTTCAAAAGGCTTTTGACACGGTAACCATAAGATCCTGCAGGTACGTAGGTATGGTGCTTCTTGACCTTCAAAAGTCTTTTGACACGGTAACCATAAGATCCTGCAGCTACATAGGTATGGTGCTTCTTGACCTTCAAAAGGCTTTTGACACGGTAATCATAATATCCTGCAGCTACATGGGTATGGTGCTTCTTGACCTTCAAAAGGCTTTTGACACGGTAACCGTAAGATCCTGCAGCTACATGGGTATGGTGTTTGTTGACCTTCAAAAGGCTTTTGACACGGTAACCGTAAGATCCTGCAGCTACATGGGGATGGTGCTTCTTGACCTTCAAAAGGCTTTTGACACGGTAACCATAAAATCCTGCAGGTACATAGGTATGGTGCTTCTTGACCTTCAAAAGGCTTTTGACACGGTAACCATAAGATCCTGCAGGTACGTAGGTATGGTGCTTCTTGACCTTCAAAAGTCTTTTGACACGGTAACCATAAGATCCTGCAGCTACATAGGTATGGTGCTTCTTGACCTTCAAAAGGCTTTTGACACGGTAATCATAATATCCTGCAGCTACATGGGTATGGTGCTTCTTGACCTTCAAAAGGCTTTTGACACGGTAACCGTAAGATCCTGCAGCTACATGGGTATGGTGCTTCTTGACCTTCAAAATGCTTTTGACACGGTAAACGTAAGATCCTGCAGCTACATGGGTATGGTGCTTCTTGACCTTCAAAAGGCTTTTGACACGGTAACCATAAAATCCTGCAGGTACATAGGTATGGTGCTTCTTGACCTTCTAAAGGCTTTTGACACGGTAACCATAAGATCCTGCAGGTACATAGGTATGGTGCTTCTTGACCTTCAAAAGGCTTTTGACACGGTAACCATAAGATCCTGCAGCTACATGGGTATGGTGCTTCTTGACCTTCAAAAGGCTTTTGACACGGTAACCATAAGATCCTGCAGGTACATAGGTATGGTGCTTCTTGACCTTCAAAAGGCTTTTGACACGGTTACCATAAGATCCTGCAGGTACATAGGTATGGTGCTTCTTGACCTTCAAAAGGCTTTTGACACGGTAACCATAAGATCCTGCAGCTACATGGGTATGGTGCTCATTGATCTTCGAAAAGCTTTTGACACGGTAACCATAAGATCCTGCAGCTACATGGGTATGGTGCTTCTTGGCCTTCAAAAGGCTTTTGACACGGTAACCATAAGATCCTGCAGCTACATGGGTATGGTGCTTCTTGACCTTCAAAAGGCTTTTAACACGGTAACCCTAAGATCCTGCAGCTACATGGGTATGGTGCTTCTTGACCTTGAAAAGGCTTTTGACACGGTAACCATAAGATCCTGCAGGTACATAGGTATGGTGCTTCTTGACCTTCAAAAGGCTTCTGACACGGTAACCATAAGATCCTGCAGCTACATAGGTATGGTGCTTCTTGACCTTCAAAAGGCTTCTGACACGGTAAACATAATATTTTGCAGCCTCCCCTTAGGTATGTGAATTAGCTATGCCCCGACTATTCAAAGGCTTTTTGACACGGTAACCATGAATCCTGCGGGTACATGGGTATGGTGCTTCTTGACCTTCAAAGGCTTTTGACACGGTAACCATAAGATCCTGCAGGTACATAGGTATGGTGCTTCTTGACCTTCAAAAGGCTTTTGACACGTTAACCATAAGATCCTGCAGCTACATGGGTATGATGCTTCTTGACCTTCAAATGGCTTTTGACACGGTAACCATAAGATCCTGCAGCTACATAGGTATGGTGCTTCTTGACCTTCAAAAGACTTTTGACACGGTTACCATAAGATCCTGCGGGTACATGGGTATGGTGCTTCTTGACCTTCAAAAGGCTTTTGACACGGTAACCATAAGATCCTGCAGCTACATGGGTATGGTGCTTCTTGACCTTCGAAAAGCTTTTGACACGGTAACCATAAGATCCTGCAGCTACATGGGTATGGTGCTTCTTGGCCTTCAAAAGGCTTTTGACACGGTAATCATAATATCCTGCAGCTACATAGGTATGGTGCTTCTTGACCTTCAAAAGGCTTTTGACACGGTAACCATAAGATCCTGCGGGTACATAGGTATGGTGCTTCTTGACCTTCAAAAGGCTTTTGACACGGTAACCATAAGATCCTGCAGCTACATAGGTATGGTGCTTCTTGACCTTCAAAAGGCTTTTGACACGGTAACCATAAGATCCTGCAGCTACATAGGTATGGTGCTTCTTGACCTTCAAAAGGCTTTTGACACGGTAACCATAAGATCCTGCAGCTTCATGGGTATGGTGCTTCTTGACCTTCAAAAGGCTTTTGACACGGTAACCATAAGATCCTGCAGCTACATGGGTATGGTGCTTCTTGACCTTCAAAAGGCTTTTGACACGGTAACCATAAATATCCTGCTTCGAGGTACATAGGGTATGAATTGCTTCTTGACCTTCAAAAGGCTTTTGACACACATAAGTCCTGCAGCTACATGGGTATGGTGCTTGTGGCCTTCAGGCTTTGACACGGTAACCTGCAGGTACATATGGTGGCTTCTTGACCTTCAAAAGGCTTTTGACACGGTTACCATAAGATCCTGCAGGTACATAGGTATGGTGCTTCTTGACCTTCAAAAGGCTTTTGACACGGTAACCATAAGATCCTTCAGCTACATGGGTATGGTGCTTCTTGACCTTCAAAAGGCTTTTGACACGGTAACCGTAAGATCCTGCAGCTACATGGGTATCGTGCTTCTTGACCTTCAAAAGGCTTTTGACACGGTAACCATAAGATCCTGCAGGTACATAGATATGGTGCTTCTTGACCTTCAAAAGGCTTTTGACACGGTAACCAAAAGATCCTGCAGGTACATAGGTATGGTGCTTCTTGACCTTCAAAAGACTTTTGACACGGTTACCATAAGATCCTGCAGGTACATGGGTATGGTGCTTCTAGACCTTCAAAAGGCTTTTGACACGGTAACCATAAGATCCTGCAGTTACATGGGTATGGTGCTTCTTGACCTTCAAAAGGCTTTTGACACGGTAACCATAAGATCCTGCAGCTACATAGGAATGGTGCTTCTTGACCTTCAAAAGGCTTTTGACACGGTAACCATAAGATCCTGCAGCTACATGGGTATGGTGCTTCTTGACCTTCAAAAGGCTTTTGACACGGTAACCATAAGATCCTGCAGGTACATAGGTATGGTGCTTCTTGACCTTCAAAAGGCTTTTGACACGGTTACCATAAGATCCTGCAGGTACATATGTATGGTGCTTCTTGACCTTCAAAAGGCTTTTGACACGTTAACCATAAGATCCTGCAGCTACACGGGTATGGTGCTTCTTGACCTTCAAAAGGCTTTTGACACGGTAACCATAAGATCCTGCAGCTACATGGGTATGGTGCTTCCTGACCTTCAAAAGGGTTTTGACACGGTAACCATAAGATCCTGCAGGTACATAGGTATGGTGCTTCTTGACCTTCAAAAGGCTTTTGACACGGTAACCATAAGATCCTGCAGGTACATGGGTATGGTGCTTCTTGACCTTCAAAAGGCTTTTGACACGGTAACAATAAGATCCTGCAGCTACATGGGTATGGTGCTTCTTGACCTTCAAAAGGCTTTTGACACGGTAACAATAAGATCCTGCAGCTACATAGGTATGGTGCTTCTTGACCTTCAAAAGGCTATTGACACGGTTACCATAAGATCTTGCAGGTACATAGGTATGATGCTTCTTGACCTTCAAAAGGCTTTTGACACGGTAACCATAAGATCCTGCAAGTACATAGGTATGGTGCTTCTTGACCTTCAAAAGGCTTTTGACACGGTAACCATAAGATCCTGCAGCTGCATGGGTATGGTGCTTCTTGACCTTCAAAAGGCTTTTGACACGGTAACCATAAGATCCTGCAGCTACATAGGTATGGTGCTTCTTGACCTTCAAAAGGCTTTGGACACGGTAACCCTAAGATCCTGCAGCTACATGGGTATGGTTCTTCTTGACCTTCAAAAGGCTTTTGACACGGTAACCATAAGATCCTGCAGCTACATGGGTATGGTGCTTCTTGACCTTCAAAAGGCTTTTGACACGGTAACCATAAGATCCTGCAGCTACATGGGTATGGTGCTTCTTGACCTTCAAAAGGCTTTTGACACGGTAACCATAAGATCCTGCAGGTACATAGGTATGGTGCTTCTTGACCTTCAAAAGGCTTTTGACACGGTAACCATAAGATCCTGCAGGTACATAGGTATGGTGCTTCTTGACCTTCAAAAGGCTTTTGACACGGTAACCATAAGATCCTGCAGGTACATAGGTATGGTGCTTCTTGACCTTCAAAAGGCTTTTGACACGGTAACCATAAGATCCTGCAGGTACATAGGTATGGTGCTTCTTGACCTTCAAAAGGCTTTTGACACGGTAACAATAAGATCCTGCAGCTACATGGGTATGGTGCTTCTTGACCTTCAAAAGGCTTTTGACACGGTAACTTTAAGATCATGCAGCTACATAGGTATGGTGCTTCTTGTCCTTCAAAAGGCTTTTGACACGGTAACCATAATATCATGCAGCTACATAGGTATGGTGCTTCTTGACCTTCAAAAGGCTTTTGACACGGTAACCATAAGATCCTGCAGCTACATAGGTATGGTGCTTCTTGACCTACAAAATGCTTTTGACACGGTAACCATCAGATCCTGCAGCTACATGGGTATGGTGCTTCTTGACCTACAAAAGGCTTTTGACACGGTAATCATAATATCCTGCAGCTACATAGGTATGGTGCTTCTTGACCTTCAAAAGGCTTTTGACACGGTAACCATAAGATGCTGCAGGTACATAGGTATGGTGATTCTTGACCTTCAAAAGGCTTTTGACAAGGTAACCATAAGACCCTGCAGGTACATAGGTATCGTGCTTCTTGACCTTCAAAAGACTTTTGACACGGTTACCATAAGATCCTGCAGGTACATAGGTATGGTGCATCTTGACCTTAAAAAGGCTTTTGACACGGTAACCATAAGATCCTGCAGGTACATAGGTATGGTGCTTCTTGACCTTCAAAAGACTTTTGACACGGTTACCATAAGTTCCTGCAGGTACATGGGTATGGTGCTTCTTGACCTTCAAAAGGCTTTTGACACGGTAACCATAAGATCCTGCAGCTACATGGGTATGGTGCTTCTTGACCTTCAAAAGGCTTTTGACACGGTAACCATAAGATCCTGCAAGTACATAGGTATGGTGCTTCTTGACCTTCAAAAGGCTTTTGACACGGTAACCATAAGATCCTGCAGCTGCATGGGTATGGTGCTTCTTGACCTTCAAAAGGCTTTTGACACGGTAACCATAAGATCCTGCAGCTACATAGGTATGGTGCTTCTTGACCTTCAAAAGGCTTTGGACACGGTAACCCTAAGATCCTGCAGCTACATGGGTATGGTGCTTCTTGACCTTCAAAAGGCTTTTGACACGGTAACCATAAGATCCTGCAGGTACATCGGTATGGTGCTTCTTGACCTTCAAAAGGCTTTTGATACGGTAACCATAAGATCCTGCAGCTACATGGGTATGGTGCTTCTTGACCTTCAAAAGGCTTTTGACACGGTAACCATAAGATCCTGCAGGTACATAGGTATGGTGCTTCTTGACCTTCAAAAGGCTTCTGACACGGTAACCATAAGATCCTGCATGTACATAGGTATGGTGCTTCTTGACCTTAAAAATGCTTCTGACACGGTAACCATAAGATCCTGCAGCTACATAGGTATGGTGCTTCTTGACCTTCAAAAGGATTTTGACACGGTAATCATAAGATCCTGCAGCTACATGGGTATGGTGCATCTTGACCTTCAAAAGGCTTTTGACACGGTAACCGTAAGATCCTGCAGCTACATGGGTATGGTGCTTCTTGACCTTCAAAAGGCTTTTGACACGGTAACCGTAAGATCCTGCAGCTACATGGGTATCGTGCTTCTTGACCTTCAAAAGGCTTTTGACACGGTAACCATAAGATCATGCAGGTACATAGGTATGGTGCTTCTTGACCTTCAAAAGGCTTTTGACACGGTAACCAAAAGATCCTGCAGGTACATAGGTATGGTGCTTCTTGACCTTCAAAAGACTTTTGACACGGTTACCATAAGATCCTGCAGGTACATGGGTATGGTGCTTCTAGACCTTCAAAAGGCTTTTGACACGGTAACAATAAGATCCTGCAGTTACATGGGTATGGTGCTTCTTGACCTTCAAAAGGCTTTTGACACGGTAACCATAAGATCCTGCAGGTACATAGGTATGGTGCATCTTGACCTTCAAAAGGCTTCTGACACGGTAACCATAAGATCATGCAGGTACATAGGTATGGTGCTTCTTGACCTTCAAAAGGCTTCTGACACGGTAACCATAATATCCTGCAGGTACATAGGTATGGTGCTTCTTGACCTTCAAAAGGCTTTTGACACGGTAACCATAAGATCCTGCAGGTACATAGGTATGGTGCTTCTTGACCTTCAAAAGGCTTTTGACACGGTAACCATAAGATCCTGCAGGTACATAGGTATGGTGCTTCTTGACCTTCAAAAGGCTTTTGACACGGTAACCATAAGATCCTGCAGCTACATGGCTATGGTGCTTCTTGACCTTTACAAGGCTTTTGACACGGTAACCATAAGATCCTGCAGCTACATGGGTATGGTGCTTCTTGACCTTCAAAAGGCTTTTAACACGGTAACCCTAAGATCCTGCAGCTACATGGGTATGGTGCTTCTTGACCTTGAAAAGCCTTTTGACACGGTAACCATAAGATCCTGCAGGTACATAGGTATGGTGCTTCTTGACCTTCAAAAGGCTTCTGACACGGTAAACATAAGATCCTGCAGGTACATAGGTATGGTGCTTCTTGACATTCAAAAGGCTTTTGACACGTTAACCATAAGATCCTGCAGCTACACGGGTATGGTGCTTCTTGACCTTCAAAAGGCTTTTGACACGGTAACCATAAGATCCTGCAGCTACATAGGTATGGTGCTTCTTGACCTTCAAAAGGCTTTTGACACGGTAACCATAATATCCTGCAGCTACATAGGTATGGTGCTTCTTGACCTTCAAAAGGCTTTTGACACGATAACCATAAGATCCTGCAGCTACATGGGTATGGTGCTTCTTGACCTTCAAAAGGCTTTTGACACGGTAACCATAAGATCCTGCAGCTACATGGGTATGGTGCTTCTTGACCTTCAAAAGGCTTCTGACACGGTAACCATAAGATCCTGCAGGTACATAGGTATGGTGCTTCTTGACCTTCAAAAGGCTTCTGACACGGTAACCATAAGATCCTTCAGGTACATAGGTATGGTGCTTCTTGACCTTCAAAAGGCTTTTGACACGGTAACCATAAGATCCTGCAGGTACATAGGTATGGTGCTTCTTGACCTTCAAAAGGCTTTTGATACGGTAACCATAAGATCCTGCAGCTACATGGGTATGGTGCTTCTTGACCTTCAAAAGGCTTTTGACACGGTAACCATAAGATCCTGCAGGTACATAGGTATGGTGCTTCTTGACCTTCAAAAGGCTTTTTACACGGTAACCATAAGATCCTGCAGCTACATGGGTATGGTGCTTCTTGACCTTCAAAAGGCTTTTAACACGGTAACCCTAAGATCCTGCAGCTACATGGGTATGGTGCTTCTTGACCTTGAAAAGGCTTTTGACACGGTAACCATAAGATCTTGCAGGTACATAGGTATGGTGCTTCTTGACCTTCAAAAGGCTTCTGACACGGTAACCATAAGATATTGCAGGTACATAGGTATGGTGCTTCTTGACCATCAAAAGGCTTTTGACACGTTAACCATAAGATCCTGCAGCTACACGGGTATGGTGCTTCTTGACCTTCAAAAGGCTTTTGACACGGTAACCATAAGATCCTGCAGCTACATAGGTATGGTGCTTCTTGACCTTTAAAAGGCTTTTGACACGGTAAACATAATATCCTGCAGCTACATAGGTATGGTGCTTCTTGACCTTCAAAAGGCTTTTGACACGGTAACCATAAGATCCTGCAGCTACATGGGTATGGTGCTTCTTGACCTTCAAAAGGCTTTTGACACGGTAACCATAAGAACCTGCAGGTACATAGGTATGGTGCTTCTTGACCTTCAAAAGTCTTCTGACACGGTAACCATAAGATCCTGCAGGTACATAGGTATGGTGCTTCTTGACCTTCAAAAGGCTTCTGACACGGTAACCATAAGATCCTGCAGGTACATAGGTATGGTGCTTCTTGATCTTCAAAAGGCTTTTGACACGGTAACCATAAGATCCTGCAGGTACATAGGTATGGTGCTTCTTGACCTTCAAAAGGCTTTTGACACGGTAACCATAAGATCCTGCAGCTACATGGGTATGGTGCTTCTTCACCTTCAAAAGGCTATTAACACGGTAACCCTAAGATCCTGCAGCTACATGGGTATGGTGCTTCTTGACCTTGAAAAGGCTTTTGACACGGTAACCATAAGATCCTGCAGGTACATAGGTATGGTGCTTCTTGACCTTCAAAAGGCTTCTGACACGGTAACCATAAGATCCTGCAGCTACATGGGTATGGTGCTTCTTGACCTTCAAAAGGCTATTAACACGGTAACCCTAAGGTCCTGCAGCTACATGGGTATGGGGCTTCTTGACCTTGAAAAGGCTTTTGACACGGTAACCATAAGATCCTGCAGGTACATAGGTATGGTGCTTCTTGACCTTCAAAAGGCTTCTGACACGGTAACCATAAGATCCTGCAGGTACATAGGTATGGTGCTTCTTGACCTTCAAAAGGCTTCTGACACGGTAACCATAATATCCTGCAGCTACATAGGTATGGTGCTTCTTGACCTTCAAAAGGCTTTTGACACGGTAACCATAAGATCCTGCAGGTACATAGGTATGGTGTTTCTTGACCTTCAAAAGGCTTTTGACACGGTAACCATAAGATCCTGCAGCTACATAGGTATGGTGCTTCTTGACCTTCAAAAGGCTTTTGACACGGTAACCATAAGATCCTGCAGGTACATGGGTATGGTGCTTCTTGACCTTCAAAAGGCTTTTGACACGGTAACAATAAGATCCTGCAGCTACATGGGTATGGTGCTTCTTGACCTTCAAAAGGCTTTTGACACGGTAACCATAAGATCCTGCAGCTACATAGGAATGGTGCTTCTTGACCTTCAAAAGGCTTTTGACACGGTAACCATAAGATCCTGCAGCTACATAGGTATGGTGCTTCTTGACCTTCAAAAGGCTTTTGACACGGTAACCATAAGATCCTGCAGCTACATGGGTATGGTGCTTCTTGACCTTCAAAAGGCTTTTGACACGGTAACCATAAGATCCTGCAGCTACATGGGTATGGTGCTTCTTGACCTTCAAAAGGCTTTTGACACGGTAACCATAAGATCCTGCAGGTACATAGGTATGGTGCTTCTTGACCTTCAAAAGGCTTCTGACACGGTAACCATAAGATCCTGCAGGTACATAGGTATGGTGCTTCTTGACCTTCAAAAGGCTTTTGACACGGTAACCATAAGATCCTGCAGCTACATGGGTATGGTGCTTCTTGACCTTCAAAAGGCTTTTAACACGGTAACCCTAAGATCCTGCAGCTACATGGGTATGGTGCTTCTTGACCTTGAAAAGGCTTTTGACACGGTAACCATAAGATCCTGCAGGTACATAGGTATGGTGCTTCTTGACCTTCAAAAGGCTTCTGACACGGTAACCATAAGATCCTGCAGGTACATAGGTATGGTGCTTCTTGACCTTCAAAAGACTTCTGACACGGTAACCATAATATCCTGCAGGTACATAGGTATGGTGCTTCTTGACCTTCAAAAGGCTTTTGACACGGTAACCATAACATCCTGCAGGTACATAGGTATGGTGCTTCTTGACCTTCAAAAGGCTTTTGACACGGTAACCATAAGATCCTGCAGGTACATAGGTATGGTGCTTCTTGACCTTCAAAAGGCTTTTGACACGGTAACCATAAGATCGTGCAGCTACATGGGTATGGTGCTTCTTGACGTTCAAAAGGCTTTTGACACGGTAACCATAAGATCCTGCAGCTACATGGGTATGGTGCTTCTTGACCTTCAAAAGGCTTTTAACACGGTAACCCTAAGATCCTGCAGCTACATGGGTATGGTGCTTCTTGACCTTGAAAAGGCTTTTGACACGGTAACTATAAGATCCTGCAGGTACATAGGTATGGTGCTTCTTGTCCTTGAAAAGGCTTCTGACTCGGTAACCATAAGATCCTGCAGGTACATAGGTATGGTGCTTCTTGACCTTCAAAAGGCTTTTGTCACGTTAACCATAAGATCCTGCAGCTACACGGGTATGGTGCTTCTTGACCTTCAAAAGGCTTTTGACACGGTAACCATAAGATCCTGCAGCTACATAGGTATGGTGCTTCTTGACCTTCAAAAGGCTTTTGACACGGTAACCATAATATCCTGCAGCTACATAGGTATGGTGTTTCTTGACCTTCAAAAGGCTTTTGACACGGTAACCATAAGATCCTGCAGGTACATAGGTATGGTGCTTCTTGACCTTCAAAAGGCTTTTGACACGGTAACCATAAGATCCTGCAGGTACATAGGTATGGTGCTTCTTGACCTTCAAAAGGCTTTTGACACGGTAACCATAAGATCCTGCAGGTACATAGGTATGGTGCTTCTTGACCTTCAAAAGGCTTTTGACACGGTAGCCATAAGATCCTGCAGGTACATAGGTATGGTGCTTCTTGACCTTCAAAAGGCTTTTGACACGGTAACCATAAGATCCTGCAGGTACATAGGTATGGTGCTTCTTGACCTTCAAAAGGCTTTTGACACGGTAACCATAATATCCTGCAGGTACATAGGTATGGTGCTTCTTGACCTTCAAAAGGCTTTTGACACGGTAACCATAAGATCCTGCAGGTACATGGGTATGGTGCTTCTTGACCTTCAAAAGGCTTTTGACACGGTAACCATAAGATCCTGCAGGTACATAGGTATGGTGCTTCTTGACCTTCAAAAGGCTTTTGACACGATAACCATAAGATCCTGCAGCTACATAGGTATGGTGCTTCTTGACCTTCAAAAGGCTTTTGACACGGTAACCATAATATCCTGCAGCTACATAGGTATGGTGCTTCTTGACCTTCAAAAGGCTTTTGACACGGTAACCATAAGATCCTGCAGGTACATAGGTATGGTGCTTCTTGACCTTCAAAAGGCTTTTGACACGGTAACCATATGATCCTGCAGGTACATAAGTATGGTGCTTCTTGACCTTCAAAAGGCTTTTGACACGGTAACCATAAGATCGTGCAGCTACATGGGTATGGTGCTTCTTGACCTTCAAAAGGCTTTTAACACGGTAACCCTAAGATCCTGCAGCTACATGGGTAGGGTGCTTCTTGACCTTGAAAAGGCTTTTGACACGGTAACCATAAGATCCTGCAGGTACATAGGTATGGTGCTTCTTGACCTTCAAAAGGCTTCTGACACGGTAACCATAAGATCCTGCAGGTACATAGGTATGGTGCTTCTTGACCTTCAAAAGGCTTTTGACACGGTAACCATAAGATCCTGCTGGTACATAGGTGTGATGCTTCTTGACCTTCAAAAGGCTTTTGACACGGTAACCATAAGATCCTGCAGGTACATAGGTATGGTGCTTCTTGACCTTCAAAAGGCTTTTGACACGGTAACCATAAGATCCTGCAGGTACATAGGTATGGTGCTTCTTGACCTTCAAAAGGCTTTTGACACGGTAACCGTAAGATCCTGCAGCTACATGGGTATGGTGCTTCTTGACCTTCAAAAGGCTTTTGACACGGTAACCGTAAGATCCTGCAGCTACATGGGTATGGTGCTTCTTGACCTTCAAAAGGCTTTTGACACGGTAACCATAAAATCCTGCAGGTACATAGGTATGGTGCTTCTTGACCTTCAAAAGGCTTTTGACACGGTAACCATAAGATCCTGCAGCTACATGGGTATGGTGCTTCTTGACCTTCAAAAGGCTTTTGACACGGTAACCATAAGATCCTGCAGGTACATAGGTATGGTGCTTCTTGACCTTCTAAAGGCTTTTGACACGGTAACCATAAGATCCTGCAGGTACATAGGTATGGTGCTTCTTGACCTTCAAAAGGCTTTTGACACGGTTACCATAAGATCCTGCAGGTAGATAGGTATGGTGCTTCTTGACCTTCAAAAGGCTTTTGACACGGTAACCATAAGATCCTGCAGCTACATGGGTATGGTGCTCCTTGACCTTCGAAAAGCTTTTGACACGGTAACCATAAGATCCTGCAGCTACATGGGTATGGTGCTTCTTGGCCTTCAAAAGGCTTTTGACACGGTAACCATAAGATCCTGCAGGTACATAGGTATGGTGCTTCTTGACCTTCAAAAGGCTTTTGACACGGTAACCATAAGATCCTGCAGGTACATAGGTATGGTGCTTCTTGACCTTGAAAAGGCTTTTGACACGGTAACCATAAGATCCTGCAGGTACATATTTATGGTGCTTCTTGACCTTCAAAAGGCTTCTGACACGGTAACCATAAGATCCTGCAGGTACATAGGTATGGTGCTTCTTGACCTTCAAAACGCTTCTGACACGGTAACCATAAGATCCTGCAGGTACATAGGTATGGTGTTTCTTGACCTTCAAAAGGCTTTTGACACGGTAACCATAAGATCCTGCAGGTACATAGGTATGGTGCTTCTTGACCTTCAAAAGGCTTTTGACACGGTAACCATAAGATCCTGCAGGTACATAGGTATGGTCCTTCTTGACCTTCAAAAGTCTTTTGACACGGTAACCATAAGATCCTGCAGCTACATAGGTAATGTGCTTCTTGACCTTCAAAAGGCTTTTGACACGGTAATCATAATATCCTGCAGCTACATGGGTATGGTGCTTCTTGACCTTCAAAAGGCTTTTGACACGGTAACCGTAAGATCCTGCAGCTACATGGGTATGGTGCTTCTTGACCTTCAAAATGCTTTTGACACGGTAAACGTAAGATCCTGCAGCTACATGGGTATGGTGCTTCTTGACCTTCAAAAGGCTTTTGACACGGTAACCATAAGATCCTGCAGCTACATGGGTATGGTGCTTCTTGACCTTCAAAAGGCTTTTGACACGGTAACCATAAGATCCTGCAGGTACATAGGTATGGTGCTTCTTGACCTTCAAAAGGCTTTTGACACGGTAACCATAAGATCCTGCAGGTACATAGGTATGGTGCTTCTTGACCTTCAAAAGGCTTTTGACACGGTAACCATAAGATCCTGCAGGTACATAGGTATGGTGCTTCTTGACCTTCAAAAGGCTTTTGACACGGTAACCATAATATCCTGCAGCTACATAGGTATGGTGCTTCTTGACCTTCAAAAGGCTTTTGACACGGTAACCATAAGATCCTGCAGGTACATAGGTATGGTCCTTCTTGACCTTCAAAAGTCTTTTGACACGGTAACCATAAGATCCTGCAGCTACATAGGTATGGTGCTTCTTGACCTTCAAAAGGCTTTTGACACGGTAATCATAATATCCTGCAGCTACATGGGTATGGTGCTTCTTGACCTTCAAAAGGCTTTTGACACGGTAACCGTAAGATCCTTCAGCTACATGGGTATGGTGCTTCTTGACCTTCAAAAGGCTTTTGACACGGTAACCGTAAGATCCTGCAGCTACATGGGTATGGTGCTTCTTGACCTTCAAAAGGCTTTTGACACGGTAACCGTAAGATCCTGCAGGTACATAGGTATGGTGCTTCTTGACCTTCTAAAGGCTTTTGACACGGTAACCATAAGATCCTGCAGCTACATAGGTATGGTGCTTCTTGACCTTCAAAAGGCTTTTGACACGGTAATCATAATATCCTGCAGCTACATGGGTATGGTGCTTCTTGACCTTCAAAAGGCTTTTGACACGGTAACCGTAAGATCCTGCAGCTACATGGGTATGGTGCTTCTTGACCTTCAAAAGGCTTTTGACACGGTAACCGTAAGATCCTGCAGCTACATGGGTATGGTGCTTCTTGACCTTCAAAAGGCTTTTGACACGGTAACCATAAAATCCTGCAGGTACATAGGTATGGTGCTTCTTGACCTTCAAAAGGCTTTTGACACGGTAACCATAAGATCCTGCAGGTACATGGGTATGGTGCTTCTTGACCTTGAAAAGGCTTTTGACACGGTAACCATAAGATCCTGCAGGTACATAGGTATGGTGCTTCTTGACCTTCAAAAGGCTTCTGACACGGTAACCATAAGATCCTGCAGGTACATAGGTATGGTGCTTCTTGACCTTCAAAAGACTTCTGACAAGGTAACCATAATATCCTGCAGGTACATAGGTATGGTGCTTCTTGACCTTCAAAAGGCTTTTGACACGGTAACCATAAGATCCTGCAGGTACATAGGTATGGTGCTTCTTGACCTTCAAAAGGCTTTTGACACGGTAACCATAAGATCGTGCAGCTACATGGGTATGGTGCTTCTTGACGTTCAAAAGGCTTTTGACACGGTAACCATAAGATCCTGCAGCTACATGGGTATGGTGCTTCTTGACCTTCAAAAGGCTTTTAACACGGTAACCCTAAGATCCTGCAGCTACATGGGTATGGTGCTTCTTGACCTTGAAAAGGCTTTTGACACGGTAACCCTAAGATCCTGCAGCTACATGGATATGGTGCTTCTTGACCTTGAAAAGGCTTTTGACTCGGTAACCATAAGATCCTGCAGGTACATAGGTATGGTGCTTCTTGACCTTGAAAAGGCTTCTGAGTCGGTAACCATAAGATCCTGCAGGTACATAGGTATGGTGCTTCTTGACCTTCAAAAGGCTTTTGTCACGTTAACCATAAGATCCTGCAGCTACACGGGTATGGTGCTTCTTGACCTTCAAAAGGCTTTTGACACGGTAACCATAAGATCCTGCAGCTACATAGGTATGGTGCTTCTTGACCTTCAAAAGGCTTTTGACACGGTAACCATAATATCCTGCAGCTACATAGGTATGGTGCTTCTTGACCTTCAAAAGGCTTTTGACACGGTAACCATAAGATCCTGCAGCTACATGGGTATGGTGCTTCTTGACCTTCAAAAGGCTTTTGACACGGTAACCATAAGATCCTGCAGCTACATGGGTATGGTGCTTCTTCACCTTCAAAAGGCTATTAACACGGTAACCCTAAGATCCTGCAGCTACATAGGTATGGTGCTTCTTGACCTTGAAAAGGCTTTTGACACGGTAACCATAAGATCCTGCAGGTACATAGGTATGGTGCTTCTTGACCTTCAAAAGGCTTCTGACACGGTAACCATAAGATCCTGCAGGTACATGGGTATGGTGCTTCTTGACCTTCAAAAGGCTTTTGACACGGTAACCATAAGATCCTGCAGCTACATGGGTATGGTGCTTCTTGACCTTCAAAAGGCTTTTGACACGGTAACCATAAGATCCTGCAGGTACATAGGTATGGTGCTTCTTGACCTTCAAAAGGCTTTTGACACGGTAACCATAAGATCCTGCAGCTACATAGGTATGGTGCTTCTTGACCTTCAAAAGGCTTTTGACACGGTAACCATAATATCCTGCAGCTACATAGGTATGGTGCTTCTTGACCTTCAAAAGGCTTTTGACACGGTAACCATAAGATCCTGCAGGTACATAGGTATGGTGCTTCTTGACCTTCAAAAGGCTTTTGACACGGTAACCATAAGATCCTGCAGGTACATAGGTATGGTGCTTCTTGACCTTCTAAAGGCTTTTGACACGGTAACCATAAGATCCTGCAGCTACATAGGTATGGTGCTTCTTGACCTTCAAAAGGCTTTTGACACGGTAATCATAATATCCTGCAGCTACATGGGTATGGTGCTTCTTGACCTTCAAAAGGCTTTTGACACGGTAACCGTAAGATCCTGCAGCTACATGGGTATGGTGCTTCTTGACCTTCAAAAGGCTTTTGACACGGTAACCATAAGATCCTGCAGGTACATAGGTATGGTGCTTCTTGACCTTCTAAAGGCTTTTGACACGGTAACCATAAGATCCTGCAGGTACATAGGTATGGTGCTTCTTGACCTTCAAAAGGCTTTTAACACGGTAACCCTAAGATCCTGCAGCTACATGGGTATGGTGCTTCTTGACCTTGAAAAGGCTTTTGACACGGTAACCATAAGATCCTGCAGGTACATAGGTATGGTGCTTCTTGACCTTCAAAAGGCTTCTGACACGGTAAACATAAGATCCTGCAGATTTTGTAGGTGTAAGTTATCTTGACCTTCAAAGGCTTCTGACACACGATGGCTCATAAGATCCTGCAAGGTACATGGAGTATGGTGCTTCTGACCTTCAAAGGCTTTTGACACGGTAACCATAGATCCTGCAGGTACATGGTATGGTGCTTCTTGACCTTCAAAAGGCTTTTGACACGGTAACTCATAAGATCCTGCAGGTACATGGGTATGTTCTTCTTGACCTTCAAAGTCTTTTGACACGGTAACCATAAGATCTATAAGCTACATGGGTATGGTGCTTCTTGACCTTCAAGGGCTTTTGACACGGTAATCATAATATCCCTGCCTTCCCCTTGGGTATGGTGCTTCTTGACCAAAAGGCTCTTGACACGGTAACCGTAAGATCCTGCAGCTACATGGGTATGGTGCTTCTTGACCTTCAAAAGGCTTTTGACACGGTA
The DNA here is from genome assembly GCA_020002185.1 of Paraescarpia echinospica. NCBI lineage: Eukaryota > Metazoa > Annelida > Polychaeta > Sabellida > Siboglinidae > Paraescarpia > Paraescarpia echinospica. The sequence continues at coordinate 19,397 of JAHLWY010000192.1, forward strand.
ACCGTAAGATCCTGCAGCTACATGGGTATGGTGCTTCTTGATCTTCAAAAGGCTTTTGACACGGTAACCATAAAATCCTGCAGGTACATAGGTATGGTGCTTCTTGACCTTCAAAAGGCTTTTGACACGGTAACCATAAGATCCTGCAGCTACATGGGTATGGTGCTTCTTGACCTTCAAAAGGCTTTTGACACGGTAACCATAAGATCCTGCAGGTACATAGGTATGGTGCTTCTTGACCTTCTAAAGGCTTTTGACACGGTAACCATAAGATCCTGCAGGTACATAGGTATGGTGCTTCTTGACCTTCAAAAGGCTTTTGACACGGTTACCATAAGATCCTGCAGGTACATAGGTATGGTGCTTCTTGACCTTCAAAAGGCTTTTGACACGGTAACCATAAGATCCTGCAGCTACATGGGTATGGTGCTTCTTGACCTTCGAAAAGCTTTTGACACGGTAACCATAAGATCCTGCAGCTACATGGGTATGGTGCTTCTTGGCCTTCAAAAGGCTTTTGACACGGTAACCATAAGATCCTGCAGGTACATAGGTATGGTGCTTCTTGACCTTCAAAAGGCTTTTGACACGGTAACCATAAGATCCTGAAGGTACATAGGTATTGTGCTTCTTGACCTTCAAAAGGCTTTTGACACGGTAACCATAAGATCCTGCAGCTACATGGGTATGGTGCTTCTTGACCTTCAAAAGGCTTTTGACACGGTAACCATAAGATCCTGCAGCTACATGGGTATGGTGCTTCTTGACCTTCAAAAGGCTTTTGACACGGTAACCATAAGATCCTGCAGCTACATAGGTATGGTGCTTCTTGACCTTCAAAAGGCTTTTGACACGGTAACCATAAGATCCTGCAGCTACATAGGTATGGTGCTTCTTGAACTTCAAAAGGCTTTCGACACGGTAACCAGAATATCCTGCAGCTACATAGGTATGGTGCTTCTTGACCTTCAAAAGGCTTTTGACACGGTAACCATAAGATCCTGCAGCTACATAGGTATGGTGCTTCTTGACCTTCAAAAGGCTTTTGACACGGTAACCATAAGATCCTGCAGGTACATAGGTATGGTGCTTCTTGACCTTCAAAAGGCTTTTGACACGGTAACCATAAGATCCTGCAGCTACATAGGTATGGTGCTTCTTGACCTTCAAAAGGCTTTTGACACGGTAACCATAAGATCCTGCAGGTACATAGGTATGGTGCTTCTTGACCTTCAAAGGGCTTTTGACACGGTTACCATAAGATCCTGCAGGTACATAGGTATGCTGCTTCTTGACCTTCAAAAGGCTTTTGACACGGTAACCATAAGATCC
>JAHLWY010000193.1:0-19455 GCA_020002185.1 Paraescarpia echinospica
TTTGTGTAATAGAGTAGGCTACTCTATTACACAAAACAAATACATCAGAGAAACAAACATACACCACATGAAACAGTAAGGGCCTGCTCTATTACACAAAACAAATACATCAGAGAAACAAACATACACCACATGAAACAGTAAGGGCCTACTCTATTACACAAAACAAATACATCAGAGAAACAAACATACACCACATGAAACAGTAAGGGCCTACTCTATTACACAAAACAAATACATCAGAGAAACAAACATACACCACATGAAACAGTAAGGGCCTACTCTATTACACAAAACAAATACATCAGAGAAACAAACATACACCACATGAAACAGTAAGGGCCTACTCTATTACACAAAATAAATACATCAGAGAAACAAACATACACCACATGAAACAGTAAGGGCCTACTCTATTACACAAAATAAATACATCAGAGAAACAAACATACACCACATGAAACAGTAAGGGCCTACTCTATTACACAAAACAAATACATCAGAGAAACAAACATACACCACATGAAACAGTAAGGGCCTACTCTATTACACAAAACAAATACATCAGAGAAACAAACATACACCACATGAAACAGTAAGGGCCTACTCTATTACACAAAACAAATACATCAGAGAAACAAACATACACCACATGAAACAGTAAGGGCCTACTCTATTACACAAAACAAATACATCAGAGAAACAAACATACACCACATGAAACAGTAAGGGCCTACTCTATTACACAAAACAAATACATCAGAGAAACAAACATACACCACATGAAACAGTAAGGGCCTACTCTATTACACAAAATAAATACACCATCAGGTCTATTCTATTTTCCAATACAGAACATTATCACCAAACTAACCTTTCTATGCTGGCACTGAGGGTGATTATTGCCATGGTGCCTGTCGTCCTCGGTGGTTCTTTTACATCCCAACTTGAGACGGGACAGACATTAATGAACCACAGGGGATATTAGTTCCCAAAGTTGAGAGTCAGCCTTCGATCCACACCAAATGTGCTATGACTACAGGGTTTTGAACTCGGAACTCTTGCACGCTAGGTGGACGTCTTAACAACACACTACCGCATCTCTCGTAGAAGACAACATATAAATGCTCTCCAAGAAAGTACCTACACCTAAACATCTTGAGACACACTGATGCAGAACAATAAAGCACAAACCTTTCCGTAGTAGGGCAGTCCAGGTTTGAAGTAGCTGGGAGAGTATGGCTTGAACTCCAGCTTCAGAAGTTGCTGGGTAATTTCAGCACTGCCAGTTCCATTTAGTGTAACACCTGCCAGATAATATGTGTACATTACTTGTTATGCATTTAACACCAATCCTTTGAACTTGCTGGTCGGTCCTGCAATGACAATGAAACATGTGCATCACTTTTGTCCATTGCCACTGCACCACAGGTTTTTACAAATACGTCATCATGATTGACAAATGTCTCTGACTGGATTAGACTTTTAGCCATGCTTTTAGCTGATTTTGTGACATAAGCACTCCCATAAAGAATGGCAAATTTATCATGTAAACAAACCAGCTGGGCGTTTGAGCACGGACTGTATTTGGCTGAATCGTCGCTTCCTAACTCAAGTTCTATTTAATTAATTGTATACCAACGGGGTCGAAATTAATTTCATGTCTCCCTGTTAACAAAGAAGGGTATCATAGTGATTACTAGGTAGGTTTGTTTTTTATGTAATTAATCTGAAACGTGAGGAGCAAAACAATAAAACTGAGGGAGGAGTTTTAATCTATTCACACATTATGTACACATCTGAACACCAGTGAACCATATTGGCGATGGGTGAAATGAATGGATGAAGTAGGTTAAATCTACGTTTAGTACTCTACCTGTGGCTTCCTCTTTGACGGACGCATCCACTGTCAATTTTGTATTCAAGATTCCAAAGTTTCGTGAAGACAACATCAGCAGGGGGCTGTTGATATTGAATTTAACACAGCCATTAATCTACAGCAGAATATAACACTACAGTTAGCAAATGCAATATATATTTACCCACCATCAAATAAACAGCAACCTGGTAAATGATGCAGACAGAACCAGGTTGTTGCTCTCTTTACTGGGTAGACAGCCTTCTTATTTTACACCTGCTGTGGGCAGACAATTTGAAGATGGCGGCCAACTGTGAATTGCATTGTGTGTTGCTTGCATAAAAATATGGACATCTCAACAACCAGTGCATAAAAATACATGACATTAATTACACTGACTATAGAAATTAATGTTTGAATAAAATATGTTGTTAAAATTACTGTGTTGCATTCAATTAAGTTTCAGATCTTGAAGCGAAGTTCAACAATTATGATGACAAAATAAAACATCTATTTCATCATGCTTTACCAAAAATTCTCAGAACCTACCATAACTGCTCCAGTGAAACAAATGTAGCCATGCTTGTCACTTTTGCCCGAGTAAAACATTTATCCAATTCTGATGGTTAGTTTTCAAATTATACATTACTTTGTAAACGACATCAACGTGCATGAAAACATAAAAATAATAATTTCCAAAATGGCTACCGTCTACCGATCATATTACTGAATGGAATGTTCCATTCCAATATAAAATCAACACCTGAAATGTTGAAAGACAACAACTTCTTTCACAAATATGTGTTCCCTTAGCATTATCAGTGTAATCAGTGTAGTAAAATACAGCAAATATAAACACATTAAACAAGGTGTGGACTGTGCCATGATCAAGATGGCTGCATATATACTGCGAAATAAAGACGCCAACGACGTGTAATTTCTCACCGACATCGTAGTTGGATGATAATAGAACTCTGTGATCGTTACCAACACTACTGAAGCAGTATACATCAATTTCTGACTCAAATTTAATGGAAAACGATCTCAATCAAATTCGCCAAATGCTGCGTGATGGCGGAATTCGTTTTGACGAACGCAACTCAATTTCCTTCCAAATAAACTCTCTTAATTCACAAATGCAAACTGCTTTCGCAAGTTTTTGGATGGCCTTCGCGTACGAGGGGGTGGGCGTTTTTGGTACAGTTGCACAATAAATAGTTAAAATTATTCTATTGAGCATTTATGTGTTAGTAGGTATTTGCATCTGATCACTTTACAATATACTAGCAATCAAATATGTCAGGGGTCAGACCATGATGTTTAAAAATTAATTATATATAAAACAGTTTTTGCTGGAAATCTGCTTAAATTTGTCTTTCGATTGTTTGTCTGTTTGATGAACATAAGATATGTACTTTATCAGAAAATACAAGAAAAACAAACCTCATCAGCTATGTTGAGGCATGGTCGTTGCCTGCCGTAACTATAGCCAACAACAACACAGATTTTTATTTTGACATCGCCTTTCACTGGCTTGCCATACGTGTACCTGAAATAGAATAGCATCCCTTAGAAACCAGTACGTGGTTTAAATGCAACTTATCAAACAAAATTTATTTTCATTATATATTATATAGGGGACATGTCGTTGTGGTGAGAGCATCGATAGATTTCAGGTTTAAATGGTTGTTATAGAACTTTGGGCAAGTGACACTTCACATTGCTCCAGTTCACTCAGTTGTGTGAATGAGTACCTGGCTATGGACAGTGGTGGATATTTGTGCACAAATAATTGTTGTGAGTAATTGCAACATGGCTGAATGCTTCTTGGTGAAGTCAAGATGGTGTTGGACTGAACAGATCTGACTTGGAATGAAGTAAAGTGCATTGACAACGTGGATACCGTGGTGTATAAGAGCTTACTTTTTATAATGAAACAAGCCAAGAAACTGGGAATACCACCTGTGGAGCACATCTCAATTCGGTTATTTTTTTAACATAGGTCATACTTACATTGCGCATATTTCCCCTTCCACTGTTTTTGCATCAACGGGAACATAGGACGGAGGCTTGACAGTCACCTCAAACTTTGGTAACACTGAATCACAGCAAACATATACCTGACCAACAATTTCGTAAAACGAATAAACTGAAAAAAATATGAAACACTTTTATGAGAGTTTAGTTCTCGAGTTTTTTAGGATTCTAGGTTTTTAGTTTCTACGTAATAATTTACAAAACTTTTGTATATTTCTATACAAATACATGTTCTCAACTTTTATTTTTCATAAATTGATTGTCCCATCTTTTTGATCAAAAGGACATAAAAAGCAAACAATATGCAATTTCTCTATAATTGTACAAGTTTCATGAAAACACATATATTATGTCACACACACACAGCAACAATTTCACAAAACGTAATAACTCTCATGTCTACAAAATGAAAACATTAGAAACATCAAAATGCTACTTTGATTAAAAAGGTGGCAGCACCTACCACAGTTAACGCCGGAATGGTTAACATGGTTTTAATTCCAGTACAGATAGATAACAAAAATACAACTGTGGTCAACAAGCGGCAGCACCTACCAGCATGGGTTTAGCCTGAGACCTGTCTGCCTGTCTTGAAGACAGGCAGATGACTGGCCAGTGGCCAAGACAGGTATTCACAACTGATAAGATTGGTGAAATTTAAAGGGGGCCAGTTGGCCACTAGATTAACTAATAGTTCCAAGTCTAGAGGCCCACATTAATGACTATCATTGGCAATGGTAGGGAAACAAATCTTTTTGAAAATCTAAGTAGACGATATCTACTGAAGGGATCACCAGTAGATATTGTCTACTTAGATTTTCAAAAAGCTTTCGACAAAGTACCACATCAAAGATTACTGCTTAAACTAAAGGCCCATGGCATAGGAAATGGTATAATAAACTGGATAAAAAAATGGCTGATTGACAGAAGACAACGGGTAGTAGTTGATGGGGAGGATTCAAACTGGAAATCGGTATTGAGTGGGGTACCACAGGGACCTATATTATTCTTAATATATATCAACGATTTGGATGATGAAATAACAAGCAAGATGTTGAAATTTACGGATGATACAAGTGTTTAGAAGGATTAAAAGTTATGGAGATAGACAGCATTTACAAGATGATCTTGACAAGTTGATCAAATGGTCTGAAAAGTGGCAAATGCTGTTCAATTTTGGGAAATGTAAATGCCTCCACGCAGGACATGGGAACGAAGAGGTAGAATATATAATGGGGGGTACTGTACTAAGTACTACTGTAAAAGAAAAGGACTTAGGGTTAACCATTAGTGCTGATATGAAGGTTTCAGAGCAGTGCGGAATTGCAGCTTCAAAGGGAAATCAAATCCTTGGATTAATTAGGCGAAACATAACGTAAAAGGAAAAAGAACTAATAATACCGCTGTACAAAACAATAGTAAGGCCTCATTTAGAATATTGTATTCAAGCGTGGAGGCCATATCGCAGGAAGGACATAGATATGCTAGAAAGAGTACAGAGGAGAGCAACTAAAATGATACCAAAACTGAAGGATCTTAGTTACAAAATACGCCTAAAAAAATGCGGCTTAACAACACTAGAGACCAGGAGATTGAGAGGAGATCAGATAGAAGTGTTGAAAATAATGATTGGTTATGAAAATATTGATAGAAATATTTTTTTCTCAGTTAAGAAAGATAGAAGGACTAGAGGACATGAAGTTACATTAGCAAAGGAGCAGTGTAGATTAGATATAAGAAAGTTCTCATTTTCACAAAAGACTGTAAATGAATGGAACAGATTATCTGCTGATTGTGTGGGTGCTAGTAGTGTGAATGTTTAAAAATAAAATCGACACATACCTCAGAAGGGCGGGATACAAGTAGATAGAAGGGTTGGACTCTCGACAAGCCAAAGAGCTTCCTTGTCCACCTGCCACCTAGAGTTAATTCTCTGGGTGGCAATCTTGTTAAATCTTAAATCTTGTTAAGATTTGTCATTGAAAAAACTAAACTGGCCAATAATGGCTGTGACTGATGTAAATGGCTTCCACACAAGCTCTTCACGTGCTAAAGGGCACACTTTTGTATAATTCAAGACTGGCAAAAAGTTACTTCTGGCTGGGGCCGGCCTACCATATTCCTTAACTTCAAATGTTCGCATGGTTCGTTTGCCTGCAACATCACCAGTGATTTTCCAATTCCCCTGAATTGGGTCATCACTGATCGCAAACTCAAAGCTGGCCAGACCTGAAATAAATAGTATTAGAACAATTGGTTAGTGTAGTTTCCTTTAATGCTCAAAAGATATTACATAAAATTAAAATATATAAAACTATATATTCATAAATGGATAATGATCATTCATTCAAACATATTTGTACAGTCGACATGTTAGAATATAATTTATACTAAACACCACGGTTTTATGATAACAACAATTAGTTTGCTCCTTCAACGTAACAATGTTCCTGTATATTCGCTTATTTGTTGACATTACAACCAAGAAACTTACAATTTTCTTTATTTAGAAATTGCACGGTTCCCGAGATGAAATGTTGATAAACATTAAAATTAGTTTTTTATTTTAATCTAGTCTAAATAAAATATGTACATTACCGTTGTTTGTTTTCACGTCACTCCATTGGGCGAGGCGAGATCCACTCGGGTTTTCGATCCATACTCCCGAGATCTGTACACAACAAACGAACCATTTGTTAAAGGCTAAATTTGTTAAGACCCAAACTAGTTAATTTAGAGGTAAATGTGGTTTGGATCTGAATTTCCGAGATCTGCAATTGTCTGATGCTGATATAAAAAATGCATTTAAAATTTATCAAAGTAGCTGGGTATTTCTTATTTTTCTTATGTCTGTTACATGTTACAGGGCTTCGTGTGAAAATAAACTTCAATAAAGGTTTTTATTTAGTCTGGATAAAGGTGTATAAATAAAGTGTTTTTGGATTAAATCAAACATTCAAACGATAAAAAGTTTTTGACAGACTTGTGCTTATAGACATATTCCATCTCACAAAAACGTCTGTTTTGTTGTCCATCGTGCATAAATAATTATAAAACCAGAAAATACAATAGCAATAACTACTTTGTACCTGATACGATATTTAATTACATAGCATTTTCACTAAACATAATGCAGTTCATATTTTAGTACAGTGGTGAGAATTATTACCAAATATTAAACTATGTCACAATAAACTACTTACTTCTCCCAAAAACGGAGTCAGGCCAGACTTCACCGTCAGCATTCGGAAAAGAACTAAAACAAGTTAACAATGCTTAGCAATTTAACAAATCAAAATCTACATTTCTTACAAAAAATGTATACACATATATATATATATATATTGCAACATAAGTACAATACACATGGATGCAACATCAACTTAAAAAAACTAACATTGTCAACACTGTATCAAAACTCGATATCACTGAAATAACCATCAACAGTTTTTATCCCCAGGTGGAGCTACACACACGCAGGTGCAGAAGGTTGTTTCCCAGAGTATTAATTCCATACAATTGTAATGACATCCATTTGAGCAGGTTTTCACAATGCCATTTATGTCCACACCAGAATCGCAGAAAATATGCATAACCTTGTGAACAATTGACTAATATCTGTCTAACTGTGACTCTAACATATGGTATAAACCCTAAAACTCATAAAAATCCTACACTGATGGAGAATTTAAAATAAAATAATAATAAAGTAACTTCTTTTGCACCTAAATCTTCGGAAACCACACTCAGTGGTGCATCAATACAATAGGGATAGTCAATCTCAAAATTGAGAAGGGATATTAACATTTTCAACAGATGGATCGATACGCCAGGGAGTTAATGTGGATATGCAAGATTATAAAGGTAAGTTTTTAAACTACGGATTAATTCCTAAAGCTGTAAATTACCCAAAATGCAAACCATCTAGGAGAAAATAATTCACATGCACGCGCGCACGCACACACAAACACACGTTCATGCACACACACACTAGCTCAATGATACTTAGGTTTTAAGTCTTAATTTTTGGATCATTTAAAATTCAGTTCCTGCAACAACTGTTCCAATCGTCTTGCACAAAACAATTAAAAACCTGTCATCTTTCTACAAACTGTCACACACACTGTCTCACACAAGCATGCACACAAGCATGCACGCATGCATGCACGCACGCACGCACGCACGCACACCACCCACACAACATACACACACCACCCACACAACACACACCTGTCTGCCCTGGTTTGTACATCGGCTTGTCAGTCTGAATGAAGGTGAGCTGACTGCTGGCCGCAATGAGGATTGGTGTCTTGGCTGTGAAGGTGTAGTTGTGGACGACATCAACCGATTCTGCTTCCACACACAACTCCACTGTCTCCATTGGAATGTTGTCTGACATGGTGATGTCCACAACCTGGGACTGCCCTGGAACACATTTAAATGTACAGGTAAGTTCTTATATGTTATATACATTTTACTCCTGTTGAATCGAACATTATATCGACTTCTCTGGCAAGCATTCAGCCACACTGCAATTAATGCGCAGACTATTCATACACACATATCCACTACTGTCTATAGCCAGGTACTCATTCTGGAACATAGAGTGAATGAATTTGCCCAAGGTTTGACACAGGGTCACAGGATTCGAAATTGGGTTCTCTCGGTGGAAAGTCTGAAGCTCTAGCCACTGCACCACTGTGCTCCACATGTAACATTTAACAGCATTTAACAAGACTTTATTAATTCTCATTTAACAGTCAGTTTACCATGTTTTCTGTGATCTTTTGACTGCTATCAGCAATCTTCATCAGACGGTTACTGCTTGATGGCAACACGGCAGCCATTCTGGGCAGACGTATCACTCTGGTGTGTGTTGCCTCAGCTGCGGCCTGGGTGGCTCCACAGGAGATCACTGTACATCGGCCGTTGTTGCTGATGTTATAGTTGCACATACAGTCTGTGCATTCATCCACCTCTGACAGTTTGTGCAAATTATGTCTCATGAAAAATAAATAGACGCTCACCCAAACCCTTGCACTCGTGCACTCCACATCTACTGGAAACAATACTGTAAATCTGATGTAGTAAGAGATCATCTCAGAACGTTGATGTCTGATATCAGACAAAATTACGTTCATTTGGGGGAGGGACGGTCAGAGGCACTTTTCATCTGGCATCGTATATTGATATTTTATGTTTAAGGCTGATACTGTTAATACATTGATGACATCATATCAATGTTTACAAACTTTCGTCTTGGGGTTGGGATGGCTGTGACTAGGTGAAAGTCATTTTGTCTGATATTCGACATCAACCTTCTGAGTTGATCCCTAATGCTTAATCTATATTAAACAATGCTTATATGTGAAATAAATTATAAAACAAATCCATACCTGCTGAGAATATGAACTGCCACATTCCATATTCATCGGATCCATGTCCAGCTTTCAAGATCAGTTTCATTTCGACGTCAAAGTCGATGTCATGAAAGGTAACATGTACCTTCTCTGTAGCCCCCACCTGCATCTGCTTGGGGGCAGTCACAATCATGCCCCTGAAACAAAGTGACAAATCATACTTACCATATACTTCCCATCACTGACAGTCCGACACAATCCCTAATAATAATATACGTGCAACCCCTTTCTACGGAAGGAAGTGAAACAATGCACGAAAACATTTTCAGTAGTGAACATGCACTTTAAAAATGCTAAATATGGAACTACAGCCACTGGCACCACCTTTTGGATACTTTCTGAAAAAACAATTCATTGTAATTTTAGTCATATTACAAGATGGCACCACGTTATTGTCACTGGCAAGCGGCTTTTGTTTATCAATCCCTCTGTTCGCACTTGGCAATGCCCAGTTGTGTCACTGCCAAAGCATGCAAGTTTGAATGATCAGCACCGACTCAGCACAGATAGAATACATCCAATGTCTAATGATGTCCTTTGGCTAGCGTGATGGTTATCTTTTTAGCACCACTCAAATAATCACTCTAGCATTTGCCTGAACAGATCAATAAGTCTTCACCATTGAAGGTGAATTATGATGATTTAACTGGGTCTGTCATACAAATATTTTTAATTAAAAATAGTGTAACTACGACAACAACAAAAATGTTATTCAAGTGCTGATAATTCAGATTTCTGACAACTGAACATGCTGACGTTTTTTATTATATTTACATAGTGGCATCCATTATGAGAATATCACTGTTTCTAGTATAGCCAACTTCACAACACACTAGTAACCTGTGTGTTACTGCAACACTTGGGCTCCTTTTTATGCAGTTAGGGAATAACTCAAAAAACACTGACACGTCACTTTCACCTAAATATGGACACACCAAATTTACATTGCCCTTATTCCGAGCAGCTGGTGTCTCTCAGTAGCTCTACTGTTACACTGTGACACATTTCTTTTTCAGGGTTCGTCTCAGTTACAGTTTGTGGCCCAAGCTACAGACATCACAACGTAGGCCAAATGATAGTGTGGTGTTCTTGCTCAACAGTGTCATGTTGATCTCCATTTTCTTCTTCTCCTTGATCCCTTGTGCAGTGGGGACCACTTCACTTAGCCTGTTCTAGACACCCTCTCGATGATTTGCCCGTCAACAATTCGCCCCCTCCACGATTTGCCAAAGTACAAACACCAAGTACATGTGTACCCGTAACAACAAGCTTGTCTTCCTTGCTGTAATCGTTGTGTTTGTCCAAACTACTTGTTCCTTTGATTACGCTCTGTAAACTTTAGGCAGAGTGAATGTGGAGGAAGGTATTGTTAATTTTGTGCTGTTATCAATCACATTTGCAGCAGGCAATGCCATGATGGCTTCCCTGTCCCCACCTCCAACACCAGTTAGGGCTTCCGCTTGGTGTTGCCTTTTCATCTTGTAAATTGCAATTATGATTCACAAATATGATGTATAAAAGGTTCATCTCAATTGTTATCAATGTAGCCCAACATTAAGCCTAAACTGAGGTGAAATAATAAACAAGCAACATCAAATTATGCTGCGCTACGCCAAACGGCAATTTCGGAATAGGAATCGACTTACGTCAAAGTACATAATCAAACTCTGAATTATTTTGCCTTTGGGTGGAATCAGAATTGGAATCAGTTGGTGTCATTGTGAAAGCTGTGAAATCGGAAAATTGCTTACTGGAATCATAAAATTTTAAATTCCATTAAACACTGTGGCTTTGATAATCTGTTATATTGTCCAAGTTTGTGATAAGTGCAAAAATGAATCAAGGTGTTTGTATACAACGATACATGAAACTAGCTAGCACTTTGTACTGCACGGGTGATTATAATATTATTATTAACAAGTATGCCCTGTCTCACATCTAGTAAAGCTGCAGCTCACTCACAGTGCATGAACATTATTCAATGATTTGGGGAATTGGAATTGTTCACATGGTTCACCATTCACACAATGGCGTGGACCTGACTGGAAGGTTTCTTTGGTTGGTCAAGTGTGTAATCCTCTACAATGAAGCTGAGCTCATTCACAGCCTGGGGTATTCACTAAACTTGAGGAAGTTAAACAACACCTGGAACCTATGGAAAGTATCTTTGATGCCGAGCCTGATCATGATTGGTCCTATAAAATGAGCTACTACACTGGGTTGATTAAAGGAAATGCCAAGCCTCGTGATTGTTTTAATGGAATTGACCCTCAATTGTTTACATTTGGAAAGGTGAGGCGCAACATAGACATGCACAAGAAAATCATGATTACAATTTATACAATTACATTTCCAATGTAATCAATATGACCATGTCTATTTTGCCTTTTTAACAAATGTAACTGAGTAGGATTACTCAAGACAAGTAATTGATTACCTGGTAGGCTGATACACATCATTACTGTTTACTGACTACAATACGTCCCATCTCAGACTATCTACATTGTACAGTAAGATATATGTATTGTTACTGTAACATAATCCCATTGTTTACTACACTGGTTATCTCAAAGGATAATCTGAGCAGCTATGGTCGGTTTTTCCCAATTAAGAAGAACTGTTTCTTGGCACTTTCAGATAACAGAATCTCCACACATCTGTGTAGTACTGAAGAAATCTAGTTCAACATCTGCTATCTCCTATACACAAACTAAAGTCAGGCTTTCATTGTGAAATATACTAATGATTAACTACATGTGAGTAACTCGCTTGTTACGAATAAATATGACAACAGCCATTACTCATTGCTCGATCATCCTAAAATGGTAACAGGTCAGAAACATCCCAGATAGCAAATCTCATTGGACCAATGATGGCTGCAGAAACAAAGATTGGGCCAAAGATGGTTTGTCATCATTAGCTTGCCATTGAAAAAACATCATTGGGCCAATGATGGTTTGTTATTGGTTTGCCATCATTGGCTTGCCATTGAGAAAAACATCATTGGGCCAATGATGGTTTGTTATTGGTTTGCCATCATTAGCTTGCCATTGAAAAAACATCATTGGGCCAATGATGGTTTGTCATTGGTTTGCCATCATTGGCTTGCCATTGAGAAAAACATCGTTGGGCCAATGATGGTTTGTCATTGGTTTGCCATAATTGGCTTGCCATTAAAAACATAATTGGGCCAATGATGGTTTGTTATTGGTTTGCCATCATTGGGTTGCCATTGAAAAAACACCATTGGGCCAATGATGGTGTCATTGGCTTGCCATTGAAAAACATTATTTGGGCCAATAATTATTTGTCATTGGTTTGCTGTCATTAGCTTGCCATTGATGGTTTGTTATTGGTTTGCCATAATTGGCTTGATTGTTAGCCTGCTGTATGATTGCTGTATAACTACATATCAAATGCGTCAGGAATTTTTTTTGAATTTCACTGGAATCTTATTGGCTTTTCATTGGCATCTCATTGGCCCTTCACTGGTCCAATCATTGGAACAGTACAGGGCCAATGATGTTATCACTGGCATTATACCCAGCACGGAGCTCAAATCATCATTGGGCCAATGAGGGAAACCAATCATTAATCAATCCAAAGCAAACAGTGAAATTAAAAGAACACAAAAAGTTCATTAACCTTTTAGATTCCATGACCCAGCAATTGCACAAATTCAGCAAGATAAATTTTCAAATGACACTAACTCGAAATCTGGCCAAATACAAAGTCATATATCACCAATAGTCCTATTTTGTTTCATAGCAAATAGAGGCAGTACCCTAATAGACTTAGCTTTAAAATGACATATCATAGATCACAATTATCCTGTAGACGGCACCACATGTACGAGTCATTCAAGTGCAGCTTATCCATCAGTTGTTTGGGTATTATGACACATTGACCAGTAGCGGGTGTTTCTGTGGTCTAAAGGGTTAACAGATGCTTGTACAAAATATTGAATATGTAGTGGTCTGATCAAATTAATAATAATTAACGATCACCAGGAAAGTCCTAATATGCTTCCAGTGGAAAAGGAAATCACGACATAAAAATTGCTGTGGACTGGTGGCACAGAAAGTTACTAAACAAACCTTTAATAGGCCTTATCCCGTATCTAACTGGAAAACAATCACTCACATGGAATCCTTAAGGTCATGGGAAGAGAAAAAGAGAACAACCTAGTTTTAAAATATTTGCTGGCAATAACTTGATTGTAGCAAAAACTAATTGGATAGGCTACACTTGGAAAACATTACATTATAGCACACTTCGAAACAGGTTATATGCAGTAGGGTATTTATTTTTATGATGCTATCTCGTGCCATATTTATAGAAGTTAATACAAGTTACCACCTTCAATTGAAGCTCTGTACATATAATAAAAATATTCCCGTGGGTATTTTAATATATTCGTGACTGCGTTTTTTATACGTCACGACTACTGCAGCTCAGCCTCAGGCAAGATGACAACTCTAACTTCCAAGACAAACTTACAATATCATAACTGACAATCATTAGTGTCATAAGAACCTCAAGTTGTGGTCAAGCCTAGACTATGCCTAGATCAAGCGATGGCCTGCATCAATGGGAACAGCTGCGCTTTGACATAATTATGGCAGAGCAAAGTCCACCAACACCTCCCGTACATGTTCCCTGCTTCTCTCCGGAGTGAATGACAGCTCTTTCCAGGCTGCATACAGGGACCGATTTCCCTTTGTAACTAGCCTAGTGACTGAATGAGCGACACGCACTTACCGTTTAGCAAACGCCGGCGCCATTAACACCACAATCGCCACGAGCGCGAGCAGGAGAAACCTGCAAAACCCGGACATTTTACTGCAAGTGGTGTTTACGTTTCCTGCGGCTATTTATCCCGCGACTTAATCGTTAAATGTCTCGACGTCACCCCCAGTATAGTGCGACCAACAATATAGTGCATATTTGAGCATGGTTCAAATCACACTTGTTTGAATTACATCACAAATGTCAGTTTATCGTATTATTAATTTTTTCAAAGAAAACGTTTCAATGAAAGGACTAGAACTCAACGGTTAATGCTGATGACAGCTAATGGTGAACTGATACATTGGAAGGAAACCGACTTCTCTTCCTAGTTGTCCAAACTTTGTACCCTGAAATCTGAGCTTAACTCGAGACGGAACTGCCGCGCAGTTCGCGCTGTAATAGTTGATATATTGCGTTCAAACAGGAATACGTGGAACTATGACGCATGTTTCTCTCGTCTCCGTATGTTTGTTAATATTTGTGTGGGCGTATAAATTCAGAGTACTGACCCATCGGCTACCAAAAATATAGTTTTATTCCACAGTTCCACCTTCTTCCCGCCACGAAAACTCCGATTGCTAGCTGGTGTCCACAGAAAGTAAGACTCATTCCAGAACATATTCCGCCATCTGTCGGAAGTTTTGAATTAACCATTAAACCATCGTAAAACAGTATAGCCGACAAAGAGCAGCACATTGCGTTTAGAACTTCACATTTTATTTGTTACCTATGGGACCGATATATATCTTTGTTCCAAATGTCTAATCTCTGCTGTATTCATATAGGGGCCTACAATACATTTTAGTTAAACGCCTCGAGTCGACTAAACTTTTACCTGGTATCTGACTCTGGGACGAACTGTGAGCCCCATTGAAACGTCTATATATATATATATATATATATGTATAAATTAATGCATTCTTATGTGCAGACTTATAATTTATATATAATTATCACGGCAGTTATCTGACAATGTATTACCACTTGTATACATTTGCGTTAGTATTGTATTAGATATCATGCACGCATGCACACACGTACTCTCGCATACACGCATGCGCGCTCGCACGCACACACACTCGCACGTACGCACGCACGCACTCGCACAGACATACACACACTCGCGCGCGCTTGTAAGGTTATAGTTAAATGTCAATTCAAAAACGATAACAATTTGGGTTGTTTTACATATGTTAGCCGGCCAGTATATTTTCACAAACGCCTGTCTATGTTAAGATCAGCCAGACTCGAAGTGACAGTGACAGTGACACCGTCATCCAGTGGTGACGCATTCACAATATAAAACACAACCACGTTATTTGTCAGCCATATCGTCTCATAGATTGCGCGTACAAATTCGATGTGAAGTGGTATTTCAGAAGCGAAATGAGAACTACCGTATTCTATGTTCTATCTAGGCCTATTCTATGCAAAATAACGAAAGCAAAACAATAAACACACATACGCACGGCAACGCCACGCACACGCACCCCAAAACGCGCGCTCACATATACTCGTTGTTTGTTTGTTAAATTAAAGGTCGGAGAGGATGTTCGACGTAAGCATTATTGCGTCAGCGTCTACTTCATTTTGCCAAGTATAAGACGCAGGGGCCGTTTTACACAGGTATTTGACGTGCGCGCTTGGTTCCTGAGATTGTTAAGTTACGTTTTACGTATTACGCGCACATTATGTTTTACGTTCCGAGCCACTGATTTACCCCATAAAGGTGACACTTTTGACAAGATATAGGTCTTACGTCATATTTATGCGGTCGTAGATTAACCTCTGAAAGTCTTGGCGCTCGAGGTTCTAGCCGTCTAATAGGAAAACGTTAACCTACCCGCATACATACATACATACACATGCAAGCTCAATTATAAATATTCTTAAGACTATAATAACTATTTTGAAGGTATACTGTCTGCCAAATTGTGTTTAATAAGCCCGTAACTACGTTCGTAATTTGAAAAATACGCCCCCGAACCATGTTCAGCTGGTAAACAAAACATCTTGTTTTAGAACACGCTTCATTGGCAATAATGCCGAGCGGGCGGGGTAAACCGCAATTCCTTTTGATGTTCGACAATTTCCCACGTTCAACACAGAAGCCATTCTGTTACAAATTAGACGCTGACTAATTCCGGTTAGAAGAACAGACTGCCTCCCTTTAACTAATATCTTAAAATAACAAGAACGCTGCTTGTTATGGATAATAAGACTTTTTCTTCTGATAACAAGATGTGTAACCTCTGAATTAATCTTACGTGGTTTTCTTGAATAACATAGTCATGCACTTGTTTAAAAGACTGTGATTAGTTCAGTAGTAGTTTTTCTTCGGTGCCCGGCCGTTCCCTCCCCACCGGAAGTGGACTCTGCTGGATGTTGGTGCTGTGGCCAACGACCGATCGTTGTTTCTCCGGGATCGCCTCGGTCCGTTGACGTCATAGCGTTGACCCTATGACAAACATGGCGTGCTGCACTAGAGAGGCGCACAACTTGACAGACGATCCCTGCACTGCGAGGGCAGATAAAACAGTTCCGCTTTGCGCGCGACCATGCCGTAAACACATAAAATTGTTCTATTTGTAGACGCACGTGGTTGTTCATGACAAGTTTACCGTAGCGCGGAATTCGACACGTGGCCAAAGACAAACGATTCACAAAAATGCTGTAATCGTCTGGAAGTCCTCTCGATCAATTTCTTACTTTGGATATCTATCATAAAAATATAAATGTGAATTAATGTATTTAGGCTGAAATGGGCCACGATTCCTACATATTTTTTTCATGTAACATAAGATTTTACAAACATTATTTATGCTTACCCATGACACTTTTGGTATCGCACTTTTTATAGCCACTTGCAATGTTTTACAAATCCACCGATACGCCACCAGACATCTTTCAGAACGCGTCTTTCATTGTGTTGTTATTTTTTCGTGAACATAATATATTATTTTATTTTCCATTAATTATCGAAACACCCACATTATGTGACAACCAACTCGGGCACGGGGACTGTTGTCACATGAGCGAGCCCGTACATTATACATTAAAGTTAATCCTAGCAACAACAACACTTATGGAATTGTTATTACAAAGAGGAATTTTTTGTTTTTAAATGTGACAACCATCCCCGGTCTTCCCTAAAACCATGCATATATATAGACACATGTATATATGTGTGTGTGTGTGTGTGTGTGTGTTTGTGTGTGTGTGTGTGTGTGTGTGTGTGTGTGTGTGTGTGTGTGTGTGTGTGTGTGTGTGTGTGTGTGTGTGTGTGTGTGTGTGTGTGTGTGTGTGTGTGTGTGTGTGTGTGTGTGTGGTAGGTATAACTTTCACTTTAGGATTAGAAATTCATTTATGAACTGGTCAGGAGCAGCTAGTTGAAGACGCAGCGAATTTTAGGTCAACTCATTGACGTAAAATCAATCTTTATGACGTAAGCTTCAGGAATATACTCGAGTGACTTTTCCGGATTGGTTTTCCTAGTCGTTATCAATAGAACACGCACATCGCACACAATACCATATATATGCGTGCGTGCGTGCGTGTGCGTGTGCGTGTGTGTGTGTGGCGGCCTAGGAAAACCAGTCGGAAGTCGCCAGGCGTAATTGCCCGCAAACACGTCATAAAGTTGATTTTGCGTCATTCCATTGGGTTGATTTTAAGATTTCGCTGCGCTCTTTTAGCTAACATACTTATTTATAAGTTCACCAAGTAGTTTCCTAATTACCTAAGTGAAAGTTGTACTTTTTTGTGTTTTTGTAACCGTGAAGTTCGTTCTAGGTTGCAGCGTTTTTGAATTAAAAGCGTACTATTTTGCGAACGCTTGAAACTTAGGACAGAAGTTCCCATGCCCATATATGGCATACCATTCGAAAGCTATTTACAGTACGCAGTTCCCCAGCAGCAGTGCTCATGAACAAGGAGCCTCTATTTGGACAGGAGGCGTCACTGAGCGAGAAAATGGCAGTCTACACTGAAGGTTTTTGTTCTGGAGGCAAGCGCATGCGCCTACGGGACCGCAGCGCGCGATGTTTGCGTATTTGTTCAGTCACCTCATTTCATCAGAATAATCACCAAGCTGTCATGCGTTATATAAAATGAAAGATATTAAAGTAATCCTTGAAGTTCTTTATCTATCACAATTCAAAATAATGAAATTTTCAAACAAATCACATAGAAACGTTGCATATTTACTGAGCCAATTGAACTTCGTCGTTTTTCATCAGAATAATCATCAGGCTGTACCACTTCTTATATAACTAACATTCTGAGGTTATCGTTGAAAATGTTGAGGAATGATAATGCAAAGAACTGCATTTTCTGCACTCGTATGGTCTGGCTTGACGCAACTCCAGAATGGCGGACGAACTGCTTACGTACTTTCCTCGAACAATGTAGATAGCGCGCGCTGCAACGTCTTGTATTGATACACGGTCTTTGCTCATGAATATGTTGGAAGAAAATTGAGTGCGCAGTGAAAGTTAAAGGGATTTTATTTGGAAGTTGTATTGGAGTTGTTTATGTAGTTCGATTAATTATTAGTTTAGCTTGATGTTGCTGTAGTTTATATCTGTACATATTTCTTAACAGTTTAACGTGTTATCGAACCGGATTTCGTTGGAAATACAGACTACCGGACGAATTTCGTTTCGTGTTTGCGATCTTCGAAAAATCAAAGATGGCTACGCCCATGGCCATGGCATGGGCATGGATGGACCGAAGTCGAACGATTTTGCTCGGTGTTTCAAAGCATTGGCATTGGTGAACATCCAGTATATCGCAAATGGGGACATCCTCAACGAACTTGTGAATGACTACTATGTGACACACCAGAAAGGCAATGATGACAGTGATTCGAACTTGTCTGATTCGAGCGAGGACGACTTTGAGTTGACCCGGAGCTGGCAGAGGAAGTGAGCGGATCTATCAATGGAATGGTGACAGTCAAACTGTTTATGACGACCCGAGGCGCAAGATGAGGACACAAACGCCTCTCTTCAGACCCAAACAACAACAGTTCTTTTCAGAGCTAACCACATGTTCATGGAAGAGTTTGCTACCTCTTGCGTGTTGATTAGTAATATACATTTTTGCTAACAAACAACTACAACTTTTTTACCGGTGCTCTCTTTAAATTATTATAACTAATTTTTAAAAGTAACCATCAGAATTTAATAATAGTTTGAGTGTTCCAAAGCTAAGATACATAGTTACATTTTCTTCACTACATTGGACATGGTAATAGCACTGGATATTTTATTATAATATTAATACTGCAGCAACATTTTATTTTGACATGAATTATGATGATTCCAGACACTACGAGTACTTTTCTCC